>CM060420.1:94636924-94680803 GCA_030545235.1 Helianthus tuberosus
TAGGTGCGTTTTTGAATTAAAATCAAATTTAAAAAAATTAACAAACCACCCAAACGCCGAGCTTTGAGCAAAGCGCTGAGTATTACCCTGAAGCGCTGAACTTGGGTGTAGAAATAAGGTGAGGGTGTGTGAATAGCATGGTCCTTTTTGAATTTGCCCTTCTACAGGTAATGGGGTGTAAACAAGCCAACAAGGCTCGAACTCGGCTAGTCATGTTTTTATAAAGCCTGGTCCGTCTGCTTTGTCGAACCCAAACAACCGGACGACAACCCCCATTAGAGATGATAACTAGGCGATGAGCCGATGACCGGTTTGGCACACCATACTCGTCTGGTTAGGAAATGTGGGGCCCTTTTATCTTTTAAAACATTTTTTAATGTAAAAAAAACTTAAATTTGTTTAAATTTAAAAACCTATAAAGCTAATTAAATAAAAAAAAAAGTTTCTTTTTTGTGTTTTAAATTAAAAAAAAAAACTTTCTTGTGTTTTAATTAAAAAACTTTAAACATAACTAAATTAAACAAAAAATATACAAACCTCAAAATATTACACAAAGCTAATTAAAAATATTACACAAACATAATTTAAATACTACACAAACGTGAGTATAATATTACAGAAAGTCGTAGGAACAGTATCCATTTGAAAAACGAGTTGTTGGGACACAAACCTAACAAATCTAACCTAAGCCTAATTAAAATATGACACATCACAATCGCTATCACGACCATCCAACCTCTCGTGTCGACGACAACGACGTCCGAAGTCTTTGGAAAATAATAGTAAATATTCTTATATTTTAAAAATAATAAAATATTAAAATAGATTTATGAAAAATATATTTTTTCTAATATAAAAGAAATACAATTATTATTTATATAATTTATAAATATATTAAATAAATTAAACATAGATAATAAAAAGAAAAAGTAGATGATGAGGTGGATAATAAGATGAACGATTGAAATTGTTTAATGTTGGAGATTGAGCTTTCGAATAATATGACAAACTGATATGACAGATATAGATTTTGGAGTTGCTCCAACATTATGGATACTTTAAAATTGGATTATTGTATTTTATCACCCCCAACTTGACTTTTTGTTTGTGCTGGCACCAGTCTGTTAACTCATTACTAACTGAGTTAGTTTTTGATCCTACGTGTCACACTCTTGATTACGTGGACATAATTACGTGGCAGTATATCTCTATTACACAAGAGATCAGAAACGGAGATGCAAACAAACAAACTGATCTCTTGAAGATGTAAATAAACAGATGCAAGCGGAGATGCAAACAGATCTCTTTAAAACAAACAAATCTGGAACAATACCGGCATACTTGAAGGCAAAATCGGAGATGCAAATGATAACCGATTAAGAAATCTCCAGGTTGTTTCGTTTAGCTGTACCGAACAAAGAGATGAATCGAATAAAAATAAGATCGATTAAGATAAATTTTGCGATATACAGTAACACATACAAACCTTCAGTTACCCAACCCTCATCCTCTATATTACCCTCACCATCAAAATTAAGGTTCTTGATGGGTGTTGGAATTTCAGCAGACACAGAATTAGTAGAACAAGGGGATTTGGAAGGTGTAGAGCAAGTTTCAGGGAAAGCTTACCTTCCTCAACTGAATTTGAGGTTGTGTTCTTGGGAATAGCAGCTGCACTTCGAGGCATAGTAGAGGTATGAGCCCCAATCGACGCCATACCCTTCTCCCGATAGGTGGAAGTGGCAATGTCGGCAACAACAGAATACAGAAAAAGCATTGTGTCAAAACCATTACGGGTCTTACCATCATCATCAGAAGCAACGGTCACGCCGAGAGTAACCACGTATCGCTTTGATCGGAATCAATTTCTACCGAGGATCATCACAACCAGAAATATAAATTTCATTTCAATACAAACGACCGTTCAATCATACCAGTTAATTTCTCTTGGTGATAGCAACGGACAAGATAAACAAAATAGATTTGTCCAATAACAAATCATTCACGCACAGATTTGCCAAAGGGAGGCGCCCCTTATCACTCTTTGATGGCCATGAATCGATGAGAACCCAGATGATTATGAGGAAATTAGGGTTTGTTTGGACTTGTCTGGTTATAAAGAAGGCGATGAGGGTTAAAGACACATCATCGCCACGTAATCAGCTCCAACTCATCACATGTGTGCCACGTTGGATAAAAAACAAACCCAGTTAGTGAAGATTTAACTGGGTGGTGTCAGCACAAACAAAAAGTCAAGTTAGGGGTGTCGGGTGTCAAAGTGTTAGTTGCGGGTGGCAACGGCCAAAGGCCGATAGTTGGGGGTAATAAAATCCAATAACCCCTTTAAAATTTAGTCTTTTTTATGTATCAATAACAGATTCATCTCCTTCACATTCTTTATTTTTTAGGCTTTACAAATTTCTTATTAAGTTAAATGTCATTTTAGTCCCTGTAATTTGGGTCATTTTGACAGTTTAGTCCAGAGGTTTGAAATATTGCCATTATAGTCCAAATAGTTTGAAACGTTGTCATTTTAGTACACTGTGTTAACTTCATCCCATTTTTCTGTTAACGAGAAGGGGAATTCGGTTATTTTATATGGCTGAATTGCCCTTTTAGTTAGCAGAATTACATAAAAAATGACTGAATTGTGCTTCTAGTTAACAAAAAAAAAAAATGGATGAAGTGTGGACTAAAATGACAACGTTTGAAACTATTTGAACTATAATGGTAACGTTTCAAACCTTTGAACCAAATTAAAAAAAAAAAAAAAAAAAGCCCAAACCACATAGAATAAAATAAGATTTAACTCTTTCTAAGGGGACACGGGGTGGTTCACTAGTGATAGAAACTATCACTTACATTGTCCAATAAAATCGTGCCATGTCAGCAACCAATATTCCATCACTAGTGATAGAAATGTAGGCGGGGTGGTATCACTAGTGATGGAATTATATCACTCCCAAGTTTTTTTAATTTTAATTTTTAGAATTCTGCCACATTTAATGTCCATGTACACGTGTTGTGTTGTAGTGGGGAGCTCTCATTATTTTCCATGTCCATGTACACGTGTTGCAGGAAGACGGCAACATGCAGAACTATCAAAGCAGGAAGACGGCAACATGCAGAGCAAGCTTTAAAGTTTAACGCGTGATAAACTCCACGCCGTTGAATTTATAACACGTGAAGGAATGGAGGCGGCGGTGTGCCGTGATGGTTCAACGCGTTATGGATGGTCCATAACGGACCACCCCGAGTCCCCTAAGTATAAGAAAGATGAAGGAAAGAGATTGCATTTTGATATTTTGATGAAATTCAAATGAAATTAACAAGCATGCACTCGAATGAAACACGTGTGCACACAGACTTTTTTTATGTTTGGAAAAATATATTTAAATTAAGAGTAAATTGTCAAAATCGTCCATAGGTTTGAGAATGTTTGTCATTTTTATTTAAAACAATATTTTTGTACCATATAGTCCTTTATTTTTTGGATTTTTCTCCATTTTTATACAAACATCTGACGTTTTTTTGCCAAAATCGACCCGGAGATTTGGGATTTTTTAGATGTAACTTTTCATTAAAGTTATATTTAAGACAACTTTTACATTTTCATTTACTAAGTAATTTAAAATCAATCTGTACCGCTATCTAACTTAAATTAATTTTTACGGTATGTGTAGATATAATTTTGAACATATTCTTTCAGTTGCTATAGTGAAACAAAATAGATATCAACCGTAACCTCAGCATACACGAGCTAATCTTACTAGTTATAATACAAGAACAACTCATTTTTATTATAGCAGCTACAATAACTTTTTATTTACCTTTTGAAATTTCATATTCAAAACAACTAATTTTTACTGTCGTGAATATAGTACTTTGTTTTTACATTCTCAAGTTTTAAATTTACCCCTTACACTATAAATAATATACGTCTTTAACCTAATAGTTTTATTTATTTCTTGCAACTTTCATTCGTTAGTTTTTTTTTTACAGAAGCTAAATACGTGATTTAATTTATTTTGAAAAAGGACCGAGCCGGTGCCCCCCGAAAAACATTAGTAATGGTATTGGTACTATTAGATCCATTACTGGCATTTGTTTATTATGGTATTTGATCGATATAAACACGTGTTTACGTCCTTTTGGACTTATCACGACTTTATTTTTTAGGTTTTCACTTTTTGTTGCTATATCGAGTGTCGATACCATAATGAATAAAACTAATATCGACCGGATTCCAACCATTAACACTATTTCTACCACTGCCTCTAAGAGTTTATTTGAAACTTATTAAAAAAATCGGGTCATCCCGACGGGAAGCGCAGTTATAACTAGTTAACATCACTTTTGATAGTGTAACTTAATAATAAAATAATTAATACTTTTTTTTGAACGGCAAATTTGGATTATTGACGGACCAGTAAAGTATTATCGTACCATCAGCGAAACCATCCAATCGTATTCATCTCTACTAAGCTATAATGCATATACATCAATTCAAGAAGAAATCCAATAAATATGGGAAACACCCCGTGGGAATCGAACAAAGACCTAAGGGTGTAAGGGGCACTCCTCTAAGAGGGGAGTGACATCTCTTACCCACAGCCAATCAGCACGTGCCACGTCAACTCCCCACTTAACTCTCCCTACACCCTCAATTTGATGGCGGCACTCCTCTCTCGGGGACTTGTTTTTTTTATTTTTTTAATTAAGTTTTACTCACCTACCATTGTGCATCCATTCAATCAAAAATATGAATCAATGTGCGGTGAATCAATGCCGCAAATGTCTTACCGCTTAGCCTCCCCGAGGGGTCGGCGGCGGTGTTCCCGAGCGGGGAACTCACTCACCGCACGCCACCCCGAGGGCGCCCCGTTCACCCTAATGGTTTTCTAAGCCTTGTCTCACCCTAAATTTCACTAAGCTATAATTCCGTGGACTTAAAAAAAAAAGGTGTGATTAACTTTCATTTCAAAGCCTATGCAATAATCATGTATATATAAACCAAGTTGGCTGCCTGCAGGAAGCTGAAGTCACAAAACAGTGATCGAAAATGAGTTTCAAGAATCGAGGCGGAGGAGCCTCCTTCTTCAAGATATTACTCAGAGACTCTATAGACCGTCTTGTCAGTAGTCATCTTTCTATCACACTTACCACCATCTTTGTTGCTTGTTAGTTAACTATTGGTCTTGTTTTGCAGCCATTGCCACCGGCGTATGCCAGGAAATACTTGGAAACCAGCAGGAACATGAAGAAACAAATGGTTATTGTTCTGAAAATAAAATCTGGCGTCAAATGGAGTGTGACATACTCAAAGATGAAAGACAAATACTACTTCATGGATGGGTGGCTCAAGTTCATGAAGGACAATCGTCTTCAAATGGGTGTCTTTCTTGTCTTTTGGCGTCTGTCACATTCAGTCTTTGAAGTTTCTGTCTACGGACCAAATGGTTGTCTTAAACAACCAACTGTCTCTCATGTAAGTAATCGGAAGACACCCTTTGTTAACGAAGATGTTTATGATGATGATGATTCATCTGAGAACGTGCACCAGAAGAAGATGATAAGTGTTGTCAAGAAATCTTACCTTCATAAAATGGTTAGTAATATCTATAATATTTGCTAAATGTATCTTTGTATGCTTAATACACTTAATGTGATTGTTTTAGTCGGTAAAAACAATAGAGGATGGATACATTTGGCACTGGGAAAATTACTAAAATAAGCATTTGAACAAACATATTTACCAAAATAACAAAAGCGTCTGCTAAGTCAATACAATTGGCGGTTTTACTTATAAACCACCAGCTAAATTGGCTTAGGAGACGCTTTTGCCTGTTTTGGTAATTTCTTGGTGAACAATGCTCAGTTTGGTAATTTTCCCTTGGAGACCCAAAACTTTCTTTGTATATATAATTTGTATGTAATTTTCTTAAATAAAAACCTATAAAATTAAGAGGGTGTTTGGGATTACGTTTGGAAGTGATTATTTGATTATTGCATTTGTAAAACATAATTAATCTAAAAAAGTGCTTGGATGAAAAAGTGATTATCTCCTCCAAAACTGCCTCCAAAACGCAGTTTTGGAGAAGCATGTACCTACATGCTTTTTCAAAACCCAGTTTTGAAAACGCAAAATATATTTTGAAAACGCATAATCTATTTTGAAAACGCAACACCAAACACCCCGTAAAAACTTAATAATATACGGGCGGGCAAAGATATGGAAAGTTAAGCTGGATAGTTTTATTATGACAGCCGTTGAAGAAGCTTTTCGTAGAAGCGACCGGAATCAAGGGCTACTGCAGCTTGCAGTTGAGGAACGACGAGGGAAAGATATGGAACGTTAAGCTAAATCTTTTTAAGTATGGATTGAACCGGTTTATGCAGGTAAGTACAGGGTGGCATGATTTTAGAAAACATAACAAGATAGAGACCGGAGACACATGTGAGTTTTATCATGTCAAATCCAACCTGCTTCATGTTCGTGTGCTTACTGCCAAACGAGGGAACATGCGTCGAGTAAAGTTGATCTAATGGATGTCAAAACGGTAAATGGTTGTTTGTCAAAGCTTACTGTCATTGTCTTTTGGGTTTTTGGTTATAATCATGTGTGTATTTTGAACCATGTTAAAATTGTGTTATGCGGTTTTAATGCTTATCTTATGACCCTATTAAACATTTTGAGAGAAGTTTCCTCCTTATTATAGGCCCCATAAAAGGTGTAGAACGTTTCCTATTTAAGATATAGACTTGTGTATACTCAGGCATTATCAACTAAGCGTGTTAAAACAGTCGGTTGTTGTCAAACTCAGTTTTCGTCAAACAAGTTGCTTTAAGAAATATTAGTTTGGTTGGATCAAAGGTTGTGACTAAAGTGAGCTTGGATTGAAACAGTTTGTTTTAGAATAAGAGTATCAAGATCGGTTCAGCTGCTATATTTGTTTTATGACGGCTAGTAGTAATGATGTTCATGCACGCCGATGGTATAAAGGTGACAATAATGGTGACCAAGGCAGGGATGACAAGTGATCATGGTGGTGGCCACCGCTAGTGGCGGTGGTAGGCATGTTGGCTGCCGCAGATAGGCAGTGGAGGTGGTGGTGGTGGTGGTGGTGGTGACGCCTATAGTTGTTTGAGGTGCTAGTGGACGGGTTTAGTTTGATGGCAGACAGGCGGTGGATCAACCATTGATGCGCGACTAGATATCGGACTTTGGATTATGATTTGTGCTTGGATGGTTAAAAAGTAGTGATATATGCCAAAAAGTTTGGGTAGGGGTGTTTATCGGTTCGGTTTATGGTTTATTTGGGTTATTCGGTTCGGTTTATTCGGTTTTCAAAATTTTGAACCCCAAACCAAAAACCAAACCAAACCAAAAGAAGGAATATGCAAACCGATCCAAACCAAACCAAATTCAATTCGGTTTGGTTTCGGTTAGAAACCAAATAATCCAAATAAACCAAATCTAACCAAATTGTACTAAGTACTTTTTTTTCCTAATTTATATTTATGTTTGTGTTCAAACTTTCGAACATCGCAACTAATTTACACCTAACAATATATGAATACAAGAAAGTTTCATTGCGAAATAAATAGTTAACAAGTCTAATGGCACAAAATATAAATAATCTTCAAACATGAGTCTTTCTCCAAGAAAATATAGGTCTTAAGTTCTATTATTTTAGAAATGAGTGGATTTGAGTTGGGGTTTTAGATTTACATTTGGTATTTTGGACTGCATAAAAATAACTATTTTGGGCTAATAAATTGTATATGATTTATAAAATATTATTATTTTTATTTAATAATTAATTAAGTTAAATGGTTTATTCGGTTATCCAAATAAACCGAACAAACCAAATAAAATAAAATGTGGATCCATAAACCGAACCAAAAACCATTATCACAATTCGGTTTCGGTTAGAAACCAAACCAAAAACCGAATTCGTTATTCGGATCGGTTTATTTGGTTACGGTTACGGTTCGGTTTACGGTTTTTATTTGGTTACGGTTTTTTCTGAACACCCCTAAGTTTGGGTGGCATCATATGGTGTCTTAAAAGGGGCCTAGTCCTATCTAATCTTTTTGTAAATGGGTTGGACTTTTATACACTACTGGGCTTATCCACTGGGTTGTACATGGATCAGCCCATGATGATAAGCTTTCATTCCTTCCATATTTTAAAATCTAGGATTTTAGAATGGACCTTGTAAACATTTGCACCAACCATTTTTTATTGTTTTGAAACTCTTCAACTAAAATGTCAACACTGAGTGTAAGGTTTAAAAAAAAAAAAAGCGTATTCAACCTTTCAGTGTTCTATGTGCACAATTATAAGAGAAACTCTTGAGAAAACACTGATATTGTATTGAATACCTAAACGGCTAAACTTACAGTCATCTAAACTTGTGTCGGACACCAGAGAAATGGTCTTGTAAGAGATACTTGTGTCCAGTGGCGGAACCACATCTGGGGGGTGGGGGTGCCAAAATCCCGATCGCCCCTCTTAAAAGTTCGGTTAACACCCCCCCCCCCCCCCCCCCCCCACACACACACACATTGCTTTTTCATTGGAACCCAAAACCCAACTACATTGTTCACTAATTCCATTGTCCATCATAGACCATAAACCATCATACTCAGGGGTGGAGGTTAATGGTGGCCCGGGGGTGCCTCGGCCCCCACTGATTCTTGCTCGTGGTGTTAATTTTATTGAAAATTTTCGAATTTTAATTAGTGTAAAATATTAGATTTTTGAGAGTTTAGTTTCTACCGAGTTTTTGTTTAAGCTCCGCTACTAATCATACCAGAAAACTTGGTTATCAATCAGAAGATTTATTTGTCATGATCTGGGTCATGCAAGTACACTAAGGTCCAAAACTCAAAAAATGAATAATGAAGATGTAATATCATTCAACACTAGTGTCCGAATATCTTAAATAACATAACAATTCTGTATATAACTAAACAAAAAATTAATAAACTTGATGGTAATTTCCACCATCTTAAATTACCTAAAACTAGCTAACCATTATTCATCTTCTACAACAGTTGGAAGTCCACTACTCATGAAACCTGGATCCATAAACTTTGCAACAAATGCCCATAGTTTATACACATCACTAAAATTGGTCAAAAATCCCAAAGAACATGTAACTACCTCGACCCGAATCAACCCACTCTTCTCGTCGTTCCCTTTTCCTTCCATTCGTATACAGCTTAAAATCGCGACACCAAGAGAGATCCCGTTTCTTTCTGCTAACTTCTGGACAATATCAGGGTTAATTACCCTCTTGTTCTTGTCTCGGATGTTGAATGATACTGATCCGCCCCTTTCGAATTTGATCTTGGGGCCGTATATGTGAACAAGTGGCGTGCTGGCTTGATCATTTGAACGGATTCTTAACTGTAACAGCGAGGTCACGAGCCAGTTGACCAAGAACCGTAACCGGAGAGTAGTCTTGTTGAGTCCTAACATGTTTACATGATCAAGATGTCGACACGATATCTCTGGCTCTTCCCGGCTTGATTCTTGCACATTCTCACTTTCATAATCATCATCTTCAAAATTTGTAGCCAAGAAATTAACTTCTCTCCTTCCCAACAATCTGAACTCGCCTTCGGTCTCTCTACGTATGGCACTCTCCGAATTTGAGCAGACTTTCGAGCTTCTTTCGTTAGTGGTTTCGGTTACTTCTTCGATCTCATGAACATGGTTATGGTTTGATAGATCTAAATTCTGCGAAACTAGCATAACCTCGGGGCTTTTGGTGATCTTTGAGCCTGCTTTCGGAGACAAAGGGTGTTCGGTTTTGTTCCTGCTCGTAAACCAAAAGGGCGGTTGTGGTGCGGTCGAATCACCAACAATATCAGACCCCACCGGACTCCGACCCAAATCAATCCATAACGAGTTATCCGGTGACTCGTCATCACTAAACACTGGACTTTTCAGCACATCTTCAACCGAAAAGCTCTCATTCTCCTCAAAACCGAAATATTTGTCATCCTCCATCTCTGTATCGAACACTTCCCTTACTTGATCCGAAGTGTAGGCCCCAGAAAACGCCGGCGGCATCCCAGGGCCCGTCCCATTTTCGGATACTTCACCATTTCCCTCAACTCCCATCCTGGTCAAACCCGGGCTTCCTCCAACAGAATCACTAAGATACAAAGGAAAAACCGGGTTGATCTTCACAATCCCGGACCCGGTATGCCCCGGCTGGTTTCGAAGACTTCCTATCACTGATTTCTTAATAAGAAGACACCCGAAACCACTCGGGTCATACCCAAACACTTTATAAAACGACGTTATAATAAACTCGGGCCGAAACAACGATAACCCGAGCGAATCCATATCTTTCGGCCCCAATGCACCCGCATCCAGCAACACATGCCAATTGTTTTGCTGAGCCAATGACATCCACTGGTACGAATATTTCGCACCCGTAACTCTCGACTGGACCGGAAAAACAAACAGCCCCGCACCCGAACCCTTCTTCTTTCTCTTCTTTCCAGTAATCTGTTGTCGCAAATCGGTTGAACAAACTTGCAAACTTGGCCATTTAAACCAAGCGTTTTGAACCTTGGCACCCTTTTCTTTAGCGTATTGTGCCATCCAGTTAACAGATTGGCTTTCATGATCAAACATTGTTAACAATTGTTTGTTGGTGTGAAAAGGGTATGATTCAGCTAACAGTTTGAATGCAGAGCCTCTGCTGACAGTGAACACAAGCTCGTATTCATTCTCAGGGATGTTCATGTAATCAAGAATTCTAGTCTTGATATCATGTTCCATTGTTCCTTTAATGGCCCCACCAGAATGAGCATGATTGGTTAGATTTGCTGTGATTTCTGATAGATTGAAGGTGCATGATTCCCAATAGTGAACTGTTTGGAGAAATGAAAATAACCCAAATCCACAATAATCAAGACATACCTGAAAGAATTAAAATGAAGAAAAAAATTATTAGTAAATCATATTTTTGTGTGTACAATAACTGAAAACACAGGTTTTAAATGGACATTCATAAGTTAGTGGTAGGGTGACTTGGGTGCAGAGGTGTCAGGCTATATCCTGAGCCCACCCGGGTTTTCGTCCCACCCTGCTCTTGTGTTGGCACAACGACTGTCAAGTGGCAGTCGGCGGTATAGTTTCCAGGGGGAACGCCCAAGCCAAACTCTGAAGCCAGCGTGGGCCCGGTTAAGACAACATAGTCTAGCCGGAGTAGGGCAACGGGGCTCTTCAATTTGGGGAGTGTGGTAGCCTAATACAAGAAAGTCGCCGTTCCAAAAAAAATTATTAAGCAAGAAACTATGTTTTGATCTGAATTCTGTAATAATGACACGTTAGCCCTATTGGGTTCAGTGTTACAATGAAAAAAGATACTGCTAAAGAACAAGACAACCTTAAAGAACCAACAAATCTTACAGCAAAGGGTTTATGTTTTAGCTCGACACGTTTTGACCGAACACATGTTCTGACCCGAACCAACATGACCATTTTTTATATTTGCCCACCCTGACCCGCAGGGCCGGCCCTGAGAATTCATGTACCCTGTTCGAGCTCAAAAAAACGTGCCCTTAGGGCTGCCCAAAATTCTTTTTTTTATTAGTTTTTAGAAAATATTTGGGTATTGGGCTCCTTAACCTAATGGGCTAATAGTTTAAACAATATGATTTTTTTTAAGTGGGACTATGTTAATATTTATTTGGTTATACCCTATTAATTTTTTTTTTTACATATATAATATCGGATTTTTTTAAAAATTACGTGCCCTACGAAATCATGGGCCCTGTTCGGTTGTCCTCCCCGCCCTCCTTCAGGGCCGGCTCTGCTGACCCGAACCAACATAACCATTTTCATATTGGCCCACCCTGCCCGACCTGACCCACAGATTTGGGTCTGAACAGGCCGGGCTAAAAAATGGTTAGACTCCCTAAAGCAAGAGCTAATGAGGCACAAAAAACTGCAACAACTTCATTACAGCAAACGATTTTATGAAGTTGTTGCAGTTTTTGTGCCTCTTTAGCGTCTGCTTTGGGGAGTTCAACCATTATTTTAGCCCGGCCTGTTCTGACCCGAACCAAAATAACCATTTTTTAGAATGGCCCGCGTGATCTGAACCCGCCCATGTTGCATAACTATTCAAATTATTATAATTATAAATTAATTAATAATAAACACAATACCTTAGGAAGATGATCTGACAGGTGTGAATATTCATCTGATCTCAGAAAGTCAATCTTTTCCGTTGACTTATAATCAGGATACATGATCAAAAACTTTTCAAACGATTGATCAACATCCGGGATCAAGTCTTCCAATTCAAATGTGTGATCAGCAGCAAGAGAAGTGGCTTTCAAGAACATATTTTGAGCTCCAGGTCTTGCTGACGTGTTAATATGATTGGTGGGTGCGATTTTCGGGTCGATTTCTTGATATTTAACAAGTGACCCATTTTCAGATGCTTCATCAAGAGCTTCTCTAAGCTTGTGTTCTTGTAGTTCCCGGATACTCGATGGGTTTCTGCTGAATTCATCCTGACCCGACCCGTTTTGGTTTTGGATCTTCTTGTTGTTGGAGATCAAAGCAACACAGTGGGACAATGGGTTCCATAGTGAAAGACGCATTAAAACAGTTTAGTTTCATAGACTTTACAACAAGAAGAAAAGGTGATGAAGTTTATAACATATTGGAATGGAATATTATTATTTTTTGGTTTTACAGATTGCAAAATGGAAATTGGGTCAAAGAATATGAAACTTCGAAATTGGGTGACAAGGTGGATTTAGTTGAAAATTTTAATTTTATAATGTTTATGGGAAACCTACCAACAGAAAAGTCAATTATAGTTATCTTGGTGCAATTTTACCTAACTAAAATAATGAAATTAAAACATGATAAAACAAAAATAAAAAATAAAATACCATAAGGGGAAGAACAAAGAAAACCAACAAAAAGTGGTGAAAGATCAGATCAAGATTTGAGAATTTTATAGCGTTAAGGAGATCAACCGAAATTTTACTTTTTTTGGTGACATCGACTTTGAGCATATTTCGAGCAAGTCGTGTGGTTTAAATTCTTTTATTCGGTTTAGTATTTATGGAGCCGTGTATACGACATAACTAGTATTTTTTATAAAATACCATCAGTATACAGGCATTGTATTATACTGGTTTTAGGTTTTTTTCATGAAGTGGTACAGTCTCAAATGTCGCCTAAGCCATGCACGAGTAGGTCCATACCCACACTTAACTACCACAACACTCAAGTTCTTCCAGAGTTTCTACGCGGG
This sequence comes from Helianthus tuberosus, assembly GCA_030545235.1. Taxonomy (NCBI): domain Eukaryota; kingdom Viridiplantae; phylum Streptophyta; class Magnoliopsida; order Asterales; family Asteraceae; genus Helianthus; species Helianthus tuberosus. The sequence goes on from CM060420.1 coordinate 94,650,232, forward strand.
ACCTATCCGCGTACGCGCAATCTGGACAGCGTATGAAATACATCTAGTACAGGAAGCAGCAACTTGTAGCCAATCAGCAAGCACCAGGCTCTGCCCAGACAATCCCCACGACGAATAATCGTGCAAGGGACAAACAATACAAATGGACAGTGATGTGTAGCCAATCAGTGTGCACCATTCACTGCTCCATGATCTCCACTCACAACTGATTACAGACTCGACAACAAGTACACTCGGCAGGCGACGTGACACCAATCACTGTGCGCCAACGTCCCTCCACCTCTGCAAACACTATCTGTCGTGTCAGAGGGGACAAAGAGAATATTCCTTGTTGGCAACGTCTGGCCCAAGACCCATCAACCTATTTTCTTTTCAAACCCTTCAGCTATAAATACCAACATTCACGTACAAGTTTAAGCATCTGAATTCTCTCACTCTCACTCTTAACACACACTTGCTTTATTCCCTTTAAAGCGATACTTATTCTCACGCCGAATGGTGGTTACAAGAAAAACCCCCCACCTCTCCTCGTAACGAGCTCACGGTGTTCTGTTTTACAGATTAGTTCGCAAGACTCCATTGGTTGTTTAATCTACGAAAAGAATGAGGATTAACCCCTGTCGAGACCACTACTTAGGAGCTATCTCCTGTGAATTAGAACCGATTTTTCTTCACTACACAAAATTTTTAACTTTCACAACTAATTACATATTGATCATCTCGCAATTTAGATATATTCATTTATATATAATTAGACTAGATTTAAAATCCTTGTATTATACGAATTAAATAAAGATATTAAATAGTTCGAGTTATATAACGATATTTTGAAATTTAGATATGTGATTGAAATTTTGATATAGATGATTTCTTTGTTTAATATATGTCCGACTTGATGATTCCTTTGTTTATTATATACTTAACTTGATGTACCAACTCTTCTGAGGCATTAAAGAGTATCGTTTATTGTATGTGACCAACCTATTTTCACCTATCTTTGAGTTTGTGTACAATATATGAAATACATTATATCAACTTTTTATCTCATTTGAAACTATAGATACAAACCCATATCCTTGGTAATCTCATTCTCTTACACACGCTTGCTCGTACACAAAATTGGAGGTGCAAAATTCAGCCTGAGCCAAAACTCTTGTCTTTCAAACGCAAATATCGGACTGAACCATTTGAGGCCGCGTGCAAGCCACAATGACCATGTAACGACTGCCGTTTAAGTAAATGTGATTTCTTTGATTGTTATTAATCAACTTAATGACGTATTAAAAAAGATCTTTCGGTTGAAAGTAAAAAAAGCTTTGGTTTAAAATGTAAAAAGTTGAATTTGTTAGCTAACTTCTTAAAGTATCAGAGCAAATAGATATGATAAATGAAAGAACTCTCCACTTTGATTCATAAAATAATAAAAAAAAACGAGCTCTGTTGTCCGGTTATAGGAATACCTACCACAATCTCATTTTATTCCAAAAGATAAAACAAAGAAAAATCGACGCAATTCTTAAGCAGATGACCATCGATGAAAGAGTCATGTAAGTAAACATCTATTGGGACTTCTATGGATTATGGATTCGACTAGGACTCCTAGCAGCAAACTAGTATAAAGGGTCCAAAACGCGCCAACATAAGTCGTGTTTTGGGAGTAAAAGGGACATAATCATAAAATTTCTTTTAACAAAAATAATTTCATCAAATGACCTCAACCAAGCATAAATCTTTTTATTGCTCTCTTTCGGGTGTAGATATCGGTTTAAATCCAGTTATTTTTGTTATTAGTAATTTATATATTTATTTTATAGTATTATATTATTTCTCCTATTTATTAAAAAGATTCCTGTAGAATTGTAAAACAAAAATCCATATGTAATTTTTTTTATATGTAATTGGAAATATAATTCCAAACTTGTATATCTAAAATAAACTTCTTCGAAGAGTCAAAATCTATCTAATAAATAAAATAATATGTTATAATAACAATAATAGAGTATATCTAAAATAAACTTCTTCGATAAGAGTCAAAATCTATCTAATAAATAAAATAATATGTTTTATAATAACATAGTATTCATAGTCAATGTTTTTTTAATTGAACTTATTCAACACTTGTTGAATATTACTAGTGAAAAGTTAGATAGGATAAGTTTGACAATCTTGGCCTTAAGAATATTGAAATTAAATATTGGCAATTTCAAAGACCGGTGGGCAGTGGGTTCCACTATTTGAGTATAATATTGCGATCCACCACTGTTACATGTTAGACTTATTTTTCAAATCTTTTTAAAAGAATCGGGAGCAGTTACCGGAAGATATATAATAAATGGACCTTATATGTGCACACCACCTCACTTTCTAGACATCAGGTGGCTTTTATTGATACGGCATTATTTCGACCCTTGCGGCCCGTACCCTAACAAACTTCCAGACAGCTACTAAGTCACATAAGTAAATCTGTATAGTAATGCGGTCCGTATTGTGCAGTACGGGCCCTATGAGGTATGGCAGGTCTCAAATACGGACCATACTGCTTGATACGGGTCGTATGAAGCATCATTTTGCATTCCAGACAAGGTTTACTCCTTGATATGTGGGCCAGTTATTTGTTACGACACAAGATTTAATCAACTATTTGATATGACACAATACTCCGTCAATTATTTGATACGACATCAGATTCTACTAGTTATTTGATACGACATAAGATTCCGCCAGTTATTTGATATGAGACAAGATTCCGCCAGTTATTTGATACGACACAAATTCTCAAAAACATACTATATAAATGACTATAAAGGGGAATACTTACTCGACAAAATAAGCAAGGGAAAACAAACAAATGCTTCACGCAAACGGTTTGAAAAAAGTTCTAACCTCAATAAACAGATAAGGCATAAGGTCTTGGAGACGAAGAAGACCCTAGTAAATTGTCGTAATTGCTCGCCTATTATGAACCTAACTTTAATTTAAAGAGGCTAGATTGACCCTACGAAAGAATATTTTTTGGTAGAATACTAAGGCTACATGGTATGGTGACCATCCTCCCTTGGAGGATGATCCGTCACCTAGGCCTCCACATCATAGTCCTTTTGAGGATGGTCCATCCTACAAAAACAATGGAAATGGGAGGATGATCCTACCCTACTAGTTTAGTTTTTTTTTTAATCATCCACTTTTTTAACATTTAACAAATAAAATAGGAAAATACTTTCATTAATATTAAAAAAACATTACATAAACTTAAAAAAAAAAAACATAAACTAAATTGGCCACTAAACAGCAAAACTTATTCTAAAACATATCAAGAATTGGCCACTGAAGTTAGATCTTATTATTCTATATAAACAATTCACGTATGATCTTATGAACAGTATAAGAAATAGCCAAAACTTGAAACTTATTTACGACACTAACATTACTAAAAAACAATTGTTGAACTTAATAGAAGTATTATTAGATTACTACTATAAATAGTATCTTCCTTTATTGTTTATTCTATATAAACAATTCACGTATGATCTTATGAACATTATAAGAAATAGCCAAAACTTGAAGCTTATTTACGATACTACCATTACTAAAAAACAATTGTTGAACTTAATAGAAGTATTATCAGATTACTACTATAAATAGTGTCTTCTTTTATTGTTTATTTTGAAACATTTACGTTTGTTAGAAAAAAAAAACTAAATACGTAGATTTGTTTAATTTTCTTTGTCAACATTGTGATATAACATCCTTTTTTTAAACAGAGTTGTATTCAAAATGAACTGTTTTTTTTTTCCATAGTAAACTATATAAGTATCGACACCACTATATAAGTATTAATACCGTAACGATACCGCACCATACCATATTGAAGCAAACTTGTAGGATCGTTTTCAGACCCGAACGAGTCGATCAGAAGAGTTTTACTCAATACGAAAGGCGGAAACAGACGTATCGAGGTCAATTCAGCTAGAATATCACTTTAACTGTCGATATTATTGATATAATAACGTTTTACAGCGAGACGACACTTCGGCAGCACTTCGTTGCTCTGACCGGAAAAGATTACAAATGAACAAGACACATGGGGTATATATAGGGTGAGTAATTTCGTTTGAAGCAGACTCAATAATTTCGTTTGTAACAAACTCAAACGGAATTAACTTCTTAATTTCGTTTGAAATGGTCTTGTACCATTTCAAGCGAAATTACCTATATACACACTTTCTCGTTTTTCGCGCCCTGATCTAACATTCTACGTACAAGACTCGATACAAGACGAAGTCGACAGACACATGCACCAACAAATGGTATCGATGTTTCTATAGGTATTCGTCTTTATAGTCTTCGATAGATAAAAAACATGTAATGATATTCTTTTGCGCATATCACGGTTTTTATTTTTATTTTTTTTTTGTTTTCTCTTACTGTTGCTATAGCGATGCTGATACTGTAACAAACCAAACTGATAGCGACCGAGTTCCCGCCGTATGGCGCGAGGAAATCCAACTAGTTCTAAAACATATCAAGAATTGGGCACTCATTAATATCAGGTTTACCGAATACTAGTCGAGTTAGATCTTATTCTAAAACATATCAAGAATTGGCCACTGAACAGCAAAACAAACTACCAGAAACAGAGTTACAGAATAATAATTATATACAGAAACAATAATGTGTACCTGGAGATAATAAACAGAACTTAAACAGCAATCAAACAAGCCGACAATCTCGATATCGATCTCGCATACGCTTCATGAAAATACACAAAACTGTATGGATTTAATTTACTCCAAAACATTTAATGCAACAACAATTTGTCGATCTCGCATACGCTTCATGAAAATACACAAAACTGTATGGATTTAATTTACTCCAAAACATTTAATGCAGCAACAATTTATACATCACTCTCTCAGTCTCTCTTCCTCTAAATCGAATCGCTAAATCTACCCAAATTGTAGCTCTTTCTACTTGCTTCGGACCATTGCCCCGATCCAAACCTACATTTGTTTCCATGACCAAATTTAGAAATTCGTAAATCACAATGTTAACAGTTTATCTATATGCATGAAGTGCGCATATATACACAAACTATAAGCAGGTTTTCAGATTAAAAAACTAACAAAAACATACAGATTTCATCTAAAAGTAAATCAAAAAGCTTCTAATGACGAACGTTCAGTCGATTAGAATGCCAAATAATTAGATGCGAATAGAGCGAATCCGAAAAATCAACAGCGTAACAATACACAGCTTCATCACTTCTATCAAATTATCACCTAAAAGTTAGCATCTAGTGCAAAATCATGTAATCATCCAACAAATCTAACATATTAGCATAGAAAAATCACTAAAACAGTAAACGCAATTAGACTAGATGCTATACATGAAGTGCGCATATCTACACGAACTATAAGCAAGTTCTCAATAAAAAACGTACAGATTTCATCTAAAAGTGAATCAATCAGGCTTATGATTAAGAAGGAGTTGAATCAATTAACATCAAATTCATTTAATCATAACCTAACATCAATTTCATTAATTCAAGTATTCAACCATAACCTAACATCAAATTCGTTCAAAAACCTCCATATGTAACCTAATTTTCTACCTTCTAGACCTAGATTCACAAAAAACTAAACAGACAGAACAAAATTGAACACAAATTGCAACACACCCCCTGTTTTCAAAAGAAGCTTATGACTCTCCGAATCCAACACATCCCCTGTTTTCGAACAACAACTTCTAACAACCTTATAAAAAACAAACCCTAAACCAGAGACAACCCCTCTAACCACCGGCACTTTCAAAATCCACAAAGGAAAAGCCGACTGATCTGATGCACTATCAATAAGAGTAACACTTCTTACAACCCCTAGATTTTTCGCCACCCAATTCGCCCCCAAATTGAATGTTGAATCATGTAGAACCAAATCAACCGGACCCAAACCCATCGCATCAACTATTTTAATGTAAATTAAACCAAAAAAAATTAGAGAAATGTACCGGGTGAAGGAGATGAAGGCGGGGTTTCTAGAACCCTATCTTGCAGGGAGAGAAGAATATCAAGATCGTCACCGTGTGTTGACATCTGGGGAGTTTTGTCTTTTTGTGGCACGGCACAAATGTCTCCAAGGAGACGGAGAGGACGACGACGCAAGGGGGAAACGGTGTTGGGGGCGGCGCCGGTCCAGGCCGGCCCAAGGCCGACCCCCATACCGTGTAGCCTAAACTGAGAAGGCTAAGTAAGCAATGAATCATGGAGAAAGCTCTTTGGTTCCCTTAACTTAGTATAAGTGAGAAAGACATTCTGATTTCCTCTGCCAAAAGATCGATCTGGTTTAGCGCTTTTCATTTTTATTTTTTTGGTGTTGACCCTGGCTCAGACAAAAGACCGGAAAGGTCTATCGGTGGAGCACTTTACCTTATTATAGATAGTGGGAAGGACCGCGCGTTGCTGTGGGTATTTATGATTTTTTGCCGCGGGTATTTATGACTTTTTGCCGCGAGAATTGATATCCGGCTAAGTTCGTCTCTTAATCGGGCATTCTCGATTTTTTTGCCACGGGAATTTATATCCGGCTAAGTTTGTCTCTTAATCGGGCATTCTCGATTCTAAGATGATGGTCGTCGATAGATATGTCGCTGAGAATCGCCTGGCCACCACAGTTGTTGCAAACCGGAGCTTGGATCGCTTCTTTCATTGCTATGTTTTCGATCGGAAGCTTGTCGTTTTCTTCTTTCAAGATCGCATTTTCATGGCGCTCGAGTTGAGTCTGGACCAATGTAATCAAACATCGAACATATTAAGAATCATTTATTTCAGGAGTGTGTGGTGAGGCAATCTTGATTCTGCAACAAATAGATAGAAGCAAGTTTTAAGGACCAAAAATGCACAAAAGAAAGAATGGCGTACTCTGGAACAACGAATAAAGCAGCAGACACCTTTTGCAATTTTAATAGATGCAAGAAAAAAACATAATACTTATGGAATTAGCATAAAAAGAAAGTAATGCCAATGATAACACGTACATTTGACGAGCGACAAAACATCTTATACTCCAAACCATTGACCACATTAACACCTTCCATCGCTACAGACATCGCATAAGATTCATCCATGTCTGAGAATTGACGTTTACTTCTGCATAGAGTTAGAATTATGTTATCATTATAAATTAAACTGGCGTTTGCATCCTGTCAAACTCAAGAATGCTCATATATAAGTGTTAAATCGTATTCCATGATAATAGTTTCAGTTTTTTTTAATTTAGAGTAAAATGCCATTTTTGTCCCTGAGGTTTGTCCAATTTTGCGACTTTCGTCCAAAGGTTGTTTTTCCACATCTGGATTCAAAAGGTTTGAAATCTTGCCATTTTCATCTGGCTTGTTAACTCTATCGATTTTTCTCCGTTAAATCAGAGGTATTTCCGTCTTTTTTGTTAACTTAAAGGGTTTGAAAACTTTGTACATTATGCTAAATGCTAAAGTGAAAAAGACTGAATTGCCCCTTAAGTTAACAAATAAAGACGAAAATACCCTTGACTTAACGGAGAAAAACGGATGGAGTCAACGAGCCAGATGAAAAAGGTAAGATTTTAAACCTTTTGGATCTAGATGCGGAAAAACAAACTTTGGACAAAAGTCGCAAAACTGGCCAAACCTCGGGGACGAAAATGGCATTTTACTCTTTAATTTATTGAGCCAGAGGGAGTGTTTCCACCTCTGCAACGTAATGCCAGATTCCTTTTTTCCAGACACAACAGAAAGAAAATCATTAGAGCATCCCCAATAAAGGGTATTTTTTCTCATTTTTTGAGGGTGTCTAGGTAACACCCCGAAAACGGGTTTGGTAATTAAACTCCGTTAATACTAAAAGACGGGTAAAGTACCGTTAGTGGTAAAATTTACCCGGTGGAATATTAGGATTTAAATAATTAATCCTAATAATAAATAAAAATGAATAAAAGCTTTAAAGAAATAAAATAGACAAAAGGCCCGAGTTAACGGGGCCTAAAATAAACTTAGTCATAAATATTCCCGAACCCGCTAAGTTAACTAGGAATATTAAACCTAGTTAATAAGTGAAAGTATTGTTGAAAATAATTAGGTTGTGACCTAATTAATAACTAACCAAACACGAGGGACCAAAGCCGGGTAACTTACAAATGGTTTTATAAACTTAAAAATAAAACAAACACACACACATATGTGTGTGTGCGTGCGTGAGAAGCCAGGAGGGAGCTCCATGGAGCAAACCCTAGTTCTTCAACAAAATCTTCAAATTGGAAGATCAAATGAAGGCCAAATTCGGAATTTAATACATAGAAACGATCACCTAGTCGTGGGGATCGTAAGGTATGTCGAATTTCTAACATTCATGAAGTTGTGAAAATTTGTTAAATTTGCATGATGCGATTTATGCAAGAATCATAGAGGGTATGGCCAAATTAATGAAGTATGATTGCTTAGGAACAAACCCTAAGTAGAAATTTGAAGTAAAATTGCTAGGATTTGAGTAATTTGGTGATTTACCACTTTTAGACAAGTGGGTTTTCATTATATAGTGAAGATGATGATGTACACATGTTTAAAATCATCATAGTTGATAGTAGAAGCAAAATACTTGAACAAATTGTAAGTTTGAGTATATGATCATAATTGCCATGAAATGGGTTTAGTTGATTTGATGAAATTAATGTTGTATGGGTGTTTATAAACACCGTAGTAACTCGTACGAATGAACTACTTGAACAAAATAAGGATTTTGTTAAGAGATCATAATTGTTTAGAAGTGAGTCTTGATACAAGAATTAAACTCAATGATTTATGATTGAGTTTAATAAGAAAAGTAGTCAAAGAATCATAAGGTGTGAAAGTCATGATTTGGAATGACTAATCTAACAACCTTGTGAATAATGAATGATAGTTGGCACTTAACAAGCTAGGTGAAGCTTGAGGAGAAAGCGGGTCGAACGAATCAAGAATGAAAAGGAAAGCGTAATTCGGATGAAAGGTAAGTGAAACCTACACACTTTTGTAGAATACTTGTTTACTTTACAAGTAATAAATGCGATAACGTTAATAATGAAAATATGGTTTCCGACGCGATTGGTATGAGTCGGAACATATAAAGATGATAAAAACCATGGTTTATGGTAAAAAGGATAAATCGGTAAATCGGTCATGTAATGACTAAGAGATTATGAGTTTTGATAAGATTACCGCGTAGTGTAATCTAATATTGAGAAAAGGGGTAAAAAGAAAATGGAAATTTAGTCAAGTGTCGACTAATGTAAATTGACAATAAAAAGGGCACCCATGGCGTAAGCCGAACGAGTCAAATTTGTAAGAAATGAGTTAAAGAGAAAAGGAGGGGTCAAGTGGTAACATCCGACGTGGGCCGGATGTGTAAATTTGAAATTGAAAACCTCGTTTTACTACATAAGTAAATGTTTGGTCATATGAGCCAAACGGGTCAAATGGTGATGATAACACCATTTGACAATAATGACTAATCTTGGTTGTCAAGTCATATGTAAACAGGAACGAGTAGCAATTCTGGGATAATTGCGACGCTATAGAATATTGGTTAATAAATGCGAGGTATAAATGGGTCTATACGTTGATCCGAGCCAGGTACGCACAAATAAGTTGTAGTAAGAAGTGCAATTTGGTCAAATATTAGTGGAAGTCCTTTATCGTAAAAATGAAGGATTAAATGTGACCAAAACGCCCTTGTTAGCTAATTCGAACAAACAACCTTTAAAGGTTGTTTGGAAACAAGTTTTATGATTTAGTAAATACTTAGATTAAGTATGGAGGTTGAAAGAAGTATTATATTAGTCAAACGGTACTATTTGAGTTTTTGCCGTAAAATAATGATTCAAGAAGTAAAATTTGGTTTATATAGATCACCACATCAAACCGCCATAAACACAATTGTGGTGGGAGATTATAGGATAAGAAATGTGGTGATGAAATGCTAGAAACAATCGAGAGCGATTTTAGGCTCGAAAATGCTTAAATACCCTTAACGGGTCAAAATAAGCATACGAGCGAAAACGGGTTTAAATTGTGAAATAAACTTGAGATTAGAACCTAAAATGGTAGTTAATAACAAATTGAGAAGTGTAGGTGATGTAGGAATCAAACAAATGTGTTCGTTTGATAAAATGCATAAACGGGTCAAAATGTGGTAAAAGGGCGATAAGCCGAAGACTTAAAAGTCTGAAATTTTATTATGAAGGTTGTTGGATTTTAACTCCATAAGATGGAGAATTAAATTACGGACGCGTAGGAAAAAGAATCGGGTAAAACAGATCAATAACGAAGAAGTTATGGTCGTTTCCGTGAAATCAGATCGTGCAGGGAATATGCAGCAACTGATAAGCAAGAGTCTGTGAAAACAAGGGCCTCGCGTAGCGCGAGCCCCTGTAGCGTCACGCGACGCCCCCAACTCGAAAAAAATGTTATTTTTGTTATATTTAACCCCTATACTTGTTTGAACTTCATATCTAACCCCTGTACTTGTTTGAACTTCATATTTGACTATCAAAACTAACTTTTAAGTTGGTTTTGATCATAGGTGATTGCCATGAGTGCCCGGATGAAGATCAAGCGACGAGCAAGAACCGAACACGATCACAAAATAAGCTTCCGCACTATGTATCGTTATTATGTTAAATGACGAATGTCGTTTCATTGTTTCTTTTAAGTGACGAACTTAATTACATTATGTTCTAAACTTTTAAATTGTAAAAGGTTTTAGTAAACCCGTTTTTTTCAATGGATATGTAATCTTAATTACATGATTGTTTTAGTAAATAATACGCTAAACCTTGATTCATAAGAACGGGTGTTACAAGTTGGTATCAGAGCCTTGGTTTAAGAGATTCGAGTATGGTGGGGAGAAACCGTGCTTGGGCTTAAACCTTATGCTCTTAATAAAGATTGGTGTTCGGTTCGAGGCTTGATTGCAAATCCGGTAAGTACATGTATGTTAATAGTTTAGCATGCTAAAGTGTTGTAAACAACACATAGGGCTATCGTGTGATACACGTTACCCCAATTAAAATGATTGATATAGTTGACGAAAATACGCGCGTTGACGCGTATAGTAGAAAAAGCCTTGTATTATAATACGGGCGATTATTGAAGTTGACGTTACTAACTTTTGTGAATGTTTTAATTGAAGGACACTCGCATTTGAAGACGACGAGAGTCAAACGAATTGTGGATATGATCATGGAATGGTCCGAGATATGACAAGAAGAGCATGCTCATTAATGACCTAAATCGCGTAATGGTCGCGAACAAGGCTAATGGCAAGAAAAGCCCGTAAGGGCAAGCATTTACCAGGTGCACGTTTAAATTATTGCATGAATGTAAACATGCAACCAATACGTAGAAATTGAAAGTTGCATATGTAGATTAAAAACTTGAAAAAAAAAAAACCGAATAGAAAATGTATTCGGGATATTGTTTCCAAGAGAAATGAATAGAGGCGTTACTTACATAGGGCGTGATGTGAAAACTATAAAAAGGTCATGTGTGTCATGTGTTAACCGCTTACTCTGGCCAAGTAAGTAGTGGCATATGATACCATGAACTTCTTATGGCGGACACGTTTACATCCGATGTAGTAAGGGCGGGGTGAATGGGACTAATTAAAAAAGTACCCAAATGAATCAGATAAGCAATAATGTAAACGCACAACCGAGTGACGGAAGCGTATTACATTAGGATAATGAGCCCGAGTGAAGGGACAAAGAAGCATGAAAAATGATTTAGACAAGTATTGGGAGGGAGTGTACTTACACTCGAACCCAGAAAACGCAAGCATGAAAAATGATTTAGACGAGTATTGGGAGGGAGTGTACTTACACTCGAACCCAGAAAACGCAAGCATGAAAAATGATATAGACGAGTATTGGGAGGGGGTGTACTTACACTCGAACCCAGAAAACGCAAGCATGAAAAATGATATAGACAAGTATTGGGAGGGAGTGTACTTACACTCGAACCCGGAAAATGCAAATATGTCCCTTAACGGGTCGTTTTTGGTAAAACGTCAAACTTAAGGGCAAAGTAGGAATATAAAAGTGAAGCGAAGTCTTAATGCATACCGGGAGGGTTGCAATAATAATGACTTCGGTAAAACACCCGGTTGATGGGCAGGGATTAAACACATGCGTAAACCGAGAAACGGGAACTCGGATGGAAAGTTAAAAGACTCGGGTTTTGAGTCATAACTAAAAGACAACAAGATAATGTAAATAGAAATTTTAAAAAAAAAAAATAGTGTTCAACTATTTTAAAGTTAAACGGGTCAAATGTAATATCATGCCGGACAGCATGAGTAAACGCAAGCGGGATACTAGTAGCGTAAAAAAAAAGCAAAAGGATAATGAGCCCGGTAATGGGACATAATCAAATACGAATGTATGTAAACTAGATAATGGTGAGCATAAGATAAACCGATGCATAAATGACGTGAAAAGTCATAAAGTCGGAGAATTGTTTGAAAGAAAACGATGTAGCCTTAGACTACGGTCAAGGTCGAACGAAATCCAAAAAGTAAAGGTGAATGATTCTAAACATAAAAAGGGGTGTCTTAACGCCATATGCGTATATATAAACGTATACACAATTGAATAAAGACTCGAATAAAAGATGATCTACGGGATCATCATAACCTACGGGATATCAATTAGTGTAAAGGTCTACGAGGCCTGAATGACCCACGGGTCATGAACTGAAGCAAAGGGATCATAAGGGCCTCGCCTTCAAGAGGCAAAAGCTTAAGGAAATAGCCTACGAGGTTAAGTGAAGGAACCTACGGGTTAATTTGATAAAGCGAGGGAATCGGTTGAGAATCCCCGCATAAAACTAAGACTGTAAAATAATAAATTATGGATTGTCAATATCATGGTATGGATAATTGACAAAAGTTAAAGAAAAGATCCTACAACTAAAAACTTCGGTTTTAGTAAGAAATAACGTCTTTACAAATATAAATTCTGGTAGGAATTTGAATAGTAAGTATGAAAGATTCAAGTCTTGACACTAATAGGCGCAAGACGACATATTCGAAGAGTGATACTTTCGAAAATGAAAGGTTGATACAAACTAAACATGATGTGACACGATCACGGTTAGGAAATGTAATGCGAAGTAAAATCACATTATAACCAAGCGAGCGGTAAAAGTAACGGATTCATAAAGAATTCAATAGTACATGAAAGCGATGGATATCGCTAAGATAACTAAACTAGTGAAAATAACGAGATTACGTTATTTCAAGTAGCACTATGTCGTATGAGTTTTGTAGACAATTAGTAACCAAAAAGATGTTACCATACTTTTTGGTAATACTAACTATTGGATAAAAATATAAGTAATGCTTGAAAGATTTCTTGGATCGAATACATTGAGCTAAACTCAATGAATTATGTAAGAAAAGGTTTCGAGGACGAAACCTCTTTAAGGGGGGTAGACTTGTAACACCCCGAAAACGGGTTTGGTAATTAAACCCCGTTAATACTAAAAGACGGGTAAAGTACCGTTAGTGGTAAAATTTACCCGGTGGAATATTAGGATTTAAATAATTAATCCTAATAATAAATAAAAATGAATAAAAGCTTTAAAGAAATAAAATAGACAAAAGGCCCGAGTTAACGGGGCCTAAAATAAACTTAGTCATAAATATTCCCGAACCCGCTAAGTTAACTAGGAATATTAAACCTAGTTAATAAGTGAAAGTATTGTTGAAAATAATTAGGTTGTGACCTAATTAATAACTAACCAAACACGAGGGACCAAAGCCGAGTAACTTACAAATGGTTTTATAAACTTAAAAATAAAACAAACACACACACACACACACACATGTGCGTGCGTGAGAAGCCAGGAGGGAGCTCCATGGAGCAAACCCTAGTTCTTCAACAAAATCTTCAAATTGGAAGATCAAATGAAGGCCAAATTCGGAATTTAATACATAGAAACGATCACCTAGTCGTGGGGATCGTAAGGTATGTCGAATTTCTAACATTCATGAAGTTGTGAAAATTTGTTAAATTTGCATGACGCGATTTATGCAAGAATCATAGAGGGTATGGCCAAATTAATGAAGTATGATTGCTTAGGAACAAACCCTAAGTAGAAATTTGAAGTAAAATTGCTAGGATTTGAGTAATTTGGTGATTTACCACTTTTAGACAAGTGGGTTTTCATTATATAGTGAAGATGATGATGTACACATGTTTAAAATCATCATAGTTGATAGTAGAAGCAAAATACTTGAACAAATTGTAAGTTTGAGTATATGATCATAATTGCCATGAAATGGGTTTAGTTGATTTATTGAAATTAATGTTGTATGGGTGTTTATAAACACCGTAGTAACTCGTACGAATGAACTACTTGAACAAAATAAGGATTTTGTTAAGAGATCATAATTGTTTAGAAGTGAGTCTTGATACAAGAATTAAACTCAATGATTTATGATTGAGTTTAATAAGAAAAGTAGTTAAAGAATCATAAGGTGTGAAAGTCATGATTTGGAATGACTAATCTAACAACCTTGTGAATAATGAATGATAGTTGGCACTTAACAAGCTAGGTGAAGCTTGAGGAGAAAGCGGGTCGAACGAATCAAGAATGAAAAGGAAAGCGTAATTCGGATGAAAGGTAAGTGAAACCTACACACTTTTGTAGAATACTTGTTTACTTTACAAGTAATAAATGCGATAACGTTAATAATGAAAATATGGTTTCCGACGCGATTGGTACGAGTCGGAACATATAAAGATGATAAAAACCATGGTTTATGGTAAAAAGGATAAATCGGTAAATCGGTCATGTAATGACTAAGAGATTATGAGTTTTGATAAGATTACCGCGTAGTGTAATCTAATATTGAGAAAAGGGGTAAAAAGAAAATGGAAATTTAGTCAAGTGTCGACTAATGTAAATTGACAATAAAAAGGGCACCCATGGCGTAAGCCGAACGAGTCAAATTTGTAAGAAATGAGTTAAAGAGAAAAGGAGGGGTCAAGTGGTAACATCCGACGTGGGCCGGATGTGTAAATTTGAAATTGAAAACCTCGTTTTACTACATAAGTAAATGTTTGGTCATATGAGCCAAACGGGTCAAATGGTGATGATAACACCATTTGACAATAATGACTAATCTTGGTTGTCAAGTCATATGTAAACAGGAACGAGTAGCAATTCTGGGATAATTGCGACGCTATAGAATATTGGTTAATAAATGCGAGGTATAAATGGGTCTATACGTTGATCCGAGCCAGGTACGCACAAATAAGTTGTAGTAAGAAGTGCAATTTGGTCAAATATTAGTGGAAGTCCTTTATCGTAAAAATGAAGGATTAAATGTGACCAAAACGCCCTTGTTAGCTAATTCGAACAAACAACCTTTAAAGGTTGTTTGGAAACAAGTTTTATGATTTAGTAAATACTTAGATTAAGTATGGAGGTTGAAAGAAGTATTATATTAGTCAAACGGTACTATTTGAGTTTTTGCCGTAAAATAATGATTCAAGAAGTAAAATTTGGTTTAGATAGATCACCACATCAAACCGCCATAAACACAATTGTGGTGGGAGATTATAGGATAAGAAATGTGGTGATGAAATGCTAGAAACAATCGAGAGCGATTTTAGGCTCGAAAATGCTTAAATACCCTTAACGGGTCAAAATAAGCATACGAGCGAAAACGGGTTTAAATTGTGAAATAAACTTGAGATTAGAACCTAAAATGGTAGTTAATAACAAATTGAGAAGTGTAGGTGATGTAGGAATCAAACAAATGTGTTCGTTTGATAAAATGCATAAACGGGTCAAAATGTGGTAAAAGGGCGATAAGCCGAAGACTTAAAAGTCTGAAATTTTATTATGAAGGTTGTTGGATTTTAACTCCATAAGATGGAGAATTAAATTACGGATGCGTGGGAAAAAGAATCGGGTAAAACGGATCAATAACGAAGAAGTTATGGCCGTTTCCGTGAAATCAGATCGTGCAGGGAATATGCAGCAACTGATAAGCAAGAGTCTGTGAAAACAAGGGCCTCGCGTAGCGCGAGCCCCTGTAGCGTCACGCGACGCCCCCAACTCGAAAAAAATGTTATTTTTGTTATATTTAACCCCTATACTTGTTTGAACTTCATATCAAACCCCTGTACTTGTTTGAACTTCATATTTGACTATCAAAACTAACTTTTAAGTTGGTTTTGATCATAGGTGATTGCCATGAGTGCCCGGATGAAGATCAAGCGACGAGCAAGAACCGAACACGATCACAAAATAAGCTTCCGCACTATGTATCGTTATTATGTTAAATGACGAATGTCGTTTCATTGTTTCTTTTAAGTGACGAACTTAATTACATTATGTTCTAAACTTTTAAATTGTAAAAGGTTTTAAGTAAACCCGTTTTTTTCAATGGATATGTAATCTTAATTACATGATTGTTTTAGTAAATAATACGCTAAACCTTGATTCATAAGAACGGGTGTTACAAGTTGGTATCAGAGCCTTGGTTTAAGAGATTCGAGTATGGTGGGGAGAAACCGTGCTTGGGCTTAAACCTTATGCTCTTAATAAAGATTGGTGTTCGGTTCGAGGCTTGATTGCAAATCCGGTAAGTACATGTATGTTAATAGTTTAGCATGCTAAAGTGTTGTAAACAACACATAGGGCTATCGTGTGATACACGTTACCCCAATTAAAATGATTGATATAGTTGACGAAAATACGCGCGTTGACGCGTATAGTAGAAAAAGCCTTGTATTATAATACGGGCGATTATTGAAGTTGACGTTACTAACTTTTGTGAATGTTTTAATTGAAGGACACTCGCGTTTGAAGACGACGAGAGTCAAACGAATTGTGGATATGATCATGGAATGGTCCGAGATATGACAAGAAGAGCATGCTCATTAATGACCTAAATCGCGTAATGGTCGCGAACAAGGCTAATGGCAAGAAAAGCCCGTAAGGGCAAGCATTTACCAGGTGCACGTTTAAATTATTGCATGAATGTAAACATGCAACCAATACGTAGAAATTGAAAGTTGCATATGTAGATTAAAAACTTGAAAAAAAAAAAAACCGAATAGAAAATGTATTCGGGATATTGTTTCCAAGAGAAATGAATAGAGGCGTTACTTACATAGGGCGTGATGTGAAAACTATAAAAAGGTCATGTGTGTCATGTGTTAACCGCTTACTCTGGCCAAGTAAGTAGTGGCATATGATACCATGAACTTCTTATGGCGGACACGTTTACATCCGATGTAGTAAGGGCGGGGTGAATGGGACTAATTAAAAAAGTACCCAAATGAATCAGATAAGCAATAATGTAAACGCACAACCGAGTGACGGAAGCGTATTACATTAGGATAATGAGCCCGAGTGAAGGGACAAAGAAGCATGAAAAATGATTTAGACAAGTATTGGGAGGGAGTGTACTTACACTCGAACCCAGAAAACGCAAGCATGAAAAATGATTTAGACGAGTATTGGGAGGGAGTGTACTTACACTCGAACCCAGAAAACGCAAGCATGAAAAATGATATAGACGAGTATTGGGAGGGGGTGTACTTACACTCGAACCCAGAAAACGCAAGCATGAAAAATGATATAGACAAGTATTGGGAGGGAGTGTACTTACACTCGAACCTGGAAAATGCAAATATGTCCCTTAACGGGTCGTTTTTGGTAAAACGTCAAACTTAAGGGCAAAGTAGGAATATAAAAGTGAAGCGAAGTCTTAATGCATACCGGGAGGGTTGCAATAATAATGACTTCGGTAAAACACCCGGTTGATGGGCAGGGATTAAACACATGCGTAAACCGAGAAACGGGAACTCGGATGGAAAGTTAAAAGACTCGGGTTTTGAGTCATAACTAAAAGACAACAAGATAATGTAAATAGAAATTTAAAAAAAAAAAAAATAGTGTTCAACTATTTTAAAGTTAAACGGGTCGAATGTAATATCATGCCGGACAGCATGAGTAAACGCAAGCGGGATACTAGTAGCGTAAAAAAAAAAGCAAAAGGATAATGAGCCCGGTAATGGGACATAATCAAATACGAATGTATGTAAACTAGATAATGGTGAGCATAAGATAAACCGATGCATAAATGACGTGAAAAGTCATAAAGTCGGAGAATTGTTTGAAAGAAAACGATGTAGCCTTAGACTACGGTCAAGGTCGAACGAAGTCCAAAAAGTAAAGGTGAATGATTCTAAACATAAAAAGGGGTGTCTTAACGCCATATGCGTATATATAAACGTATACACAATTGAATAAAGACTCGAATAAAAGATGATCTACGGGATCATCATAACCTACGGGATATCAATTAGTGTAAAGGTCTACGAGGCCTGAATGACCCACGGGTCATGAACTGAAGCAAAGGGATCATAAGGGCCTCGCCTTCAAGAGGCAAAAGCTTAAGGAAATAGCCTACGAGGTTAAGTGAAGGAACCTACGGGTTAATTTGATAAAGCGAGGGAATCGGTTGAGAATCCCCGCATAAAACTAAGACTGTAAAATAATAAATTATGGATTGTCAATATCATGGTATGGATAATTGACAAAAGTTAAAGAAAAGATCCTACAACTAAAAACTTCGGTTTTAGTAAGAAATAACGTCTTTACAAATATAAATTCTGGTAGGAATTTGAATAGTAAGTATGAAAGATTCAAGTCTTGACACTAATAGGCGCAAGACGACATATTCGAAGAGTGATACTTTCGAAAATGAAAGGTTGATACAAACTAAACATGATGTGACACGATCACGGTTAGGAAATGTAATGCGAAGTAAAATCACATTATAACCAAGCGAGCGGTAAAAGTAACGGATTCATAAAGAATTCAATAGTACATGAAAGCGATGGATATCGCTAAGATAACTAAACTAGTGAAAATAACGAGATTACGTTATTTCAAGTAGCACTATGTCGTATGAGTTTTGTAGACAATTAGTAACCAAAAAGATGTTACCATACTTTTTGGTAATACTAACTATTGGATAAAAATATAAGTAATGCTTGAAAGATTTCTTGGATCGAATACATTGAGCTAAACTCAATGAATTATGTAAGAAAAGGTTTCGAGGACGAAACCTCTTTAAGGGGGGTAGACTTGTAACACCCCGAAAACGGGTTTGGTAATTAAACCCCGTTAATACTAAAAGACGGGTAAAGTACCGTTAGTGGTAAAATTTACCCGGTGGAATATTAGGATTTAAATAATTAATCCTAATAATAAATAAAAATGAATAAAAGCTTTAAAGAAATAAAATAGACAAAAGGCCCGAGTTAACGGGGCCTAAAATAAACTTAGTCATAAATATTCCCGAACCCGCTAAGTTAACTAGGAATATTAAACCTAGTTAATAAGTGAAAGTATTGTTGAAAATAATTAGGTTGTGACCTAATTAATAACTAACCAAACACGAGGGACCAAAGCCGGGTAACTTACAAATGGTTTTATAAACTTAAAAATAAAACAAACACACACACACACACATGTGCGTGCGTGAGAAGCCAGGAGGGAGCTCCATGGAGCAAACCCTAGTTCTTCAACAAAATCTTCAAATTGGAAGATCAAATGAAGGCCAAATTCGAAATTTAATACATAGAAACGATCACCTAGTCGTGGGGATCGTAAGGTATGTCGAATTTCTAACATTCATGAAGTTGTGAAAATTTGTTAAATTTGCATGATGCGATTTATGCAAGAATCATAGAGGGTATGGCCAAATTAATGAAGTATGATTGCTTAGGAACAAACCCTAAGTAGAAATTTGAAGTAAAATTGCTAGGATTTGAGTAATTTGGTGATTTACCACTTTTAGACAAGTGGGTTTTCATTATATAGTGAAGATGATGATGTACACATGTTTAAAATCATCATAGTTGATAGTAGAAGCAAAATACTTGAACAAATTGTAAGTTTGAGTATATGATCATAATTGCCATGAAATGGGTTTAGTTGATTTGATGAAATTAATGTTGTATGGGTGTTTATAAACACCGTAGTAACTCGTACGAATGAACTACTTGAACAAAATAAGGATTTTGTTAAGAGGTCATAATTGTTTAGAAGTGAGTCTTGATACAAGAATTAAACTCAATGATTTATGATTGAGTTTAATAAGAAAAGTAGTCAAAGAATCATAAGGTGTGAAAGTCATGATTTGGAATGACTAATCTAACAACCTTGTGAATAATGAATGATAGTTGGCACTTAACAAGCTAGGTGAAGCTTGAGGAGAAAGCGGGTCGAACGAATCAAGAATGAAAAGGAAAGCGTAATTCGGATGAAAGGTAAGTGAAACCTACACACTTTTGTAGAATACTTGTTTACTTTACAAGTAATAAATGCGATAACGTTAATAATGAAAATATGGTTTCCGACGCGATTGGTACGAGTCGGAACATATAAAGATGATAAAAACCATGGTTTATGGTAAAAAGGATAAATCGGTAAATCGGTCATGTAATGACTAAGAGATTATGAGTTTTGATAAGATTACCGCGTAGTGTAATCTAATATTGAGAAAAGGGGTAAAAAGAAAATGGAAATTTAGTCAAGTGTCGACTAATGTAAATTGACAATAAAAAGGGCACCCATGGCGTAAGCCGAACGAGTCAAATTTGTAAGAAATGAGTTAAAGAGAAAAGGAGGGGTCAAGTGGTAACATCCGACGTGGGCCGGATGTGTAAATTTGAAATTGAAAACCTCGTTTTACTACATAAGTAAATGTTTGGTCATATGAGCCAAACAGGTCAAATGGTGATGATAACACCATTTGACAATAATGACTAATCTTGGTTGTCAAGTCATATGTAAACAGGAACGAGTAGCAATTCTGGGATAATTGCGACGCTATAGAATATTGGTTAATAAATGCGAGGTATAAATGGGTCTATACGTTGATCCGAGCCAGGTACGCACAAATAAGTTGTAGTAAGAAGTGCAATTTGGTCAAATATTAGTGGAAGTCCTTTATCGTAAAAATGAAGGATTAAATGTGACCAAAACGCCCTTGTTAGCTAATTCGAACAAACAACCTTTAAAGGTTGTTTGGAAACAAGTTTTATGATTTAGTAAATACTTAGATTAAGTATGGAGGTTGAAAGAAGTATTATATTAGTCAAACGGTACTATTTGAGTTTTTGCCGTAAAATAATGATTCAAGAAGTAAAATTTGGTTTATATAGATCACCACATCAAACCGCCATAAACACAATTGTGGTGGGAGATTATAGGATAAGAAATGTGGTGATGAAATGCTAGAAACAATCGAGAGCGATTTTAGGCTCGAAAATGCTTAAATACCCTTAACGGGTCAAAATAAGCATACGAGCGAAAACGGGTTTAAATTGTGAAATAAACTTGAGATTAGAACCTAAAATGGTAGTTAATAACAAATTGAGAAGTGTAGGTGATGTAGGAATCAAACAAATGTGTTCGTTTGATAAAATGCATAAACGGGTCAAAATGTGGTAAAAGGGCGATAAGCCGAAGACTTAAAAGTCTGAAATTTTATTATGAAGGTTGTTGGATTTTAACTCCATAAGATGGAGAATTAAATTACGGACGCGTAGGAAAAAGAATCGGGTAAAACGGATCAATAACGAAGAAGTTATGGCCGTTTCCATGAAATCAGATCGTGAAGGGAATATGCAGCAACTGATAAGCAAGAGTCTGTGAAAACAAGGGCCTCGCGTAGCGCGAGCCCCTGTAGCGTCACGCGACGCCCCCAACTCGAAAAAAATGTTATTTTTGTTATATTTAACCCCTATACTTGTTTGAACTTCATATCTAACCCCTGTACTTGTTTGAACTTCATATTTGACTATCAAAACTAACTTTTAAGTTGGTTTTGATCATAGGTGATTGCCATGAGTGCCCGGATGAAGATCAAGCGACGAGCAAGAACCGAACACGATCACAAAATAAGCTTCCGCACTATGTATCGTTATTATGTTAAATGACGAATGTCGTTTCATTGTTTCTTTTAAGTGACGAACTTAATTACATTATGTTCTAAACTTTTAAATTGTAAAAGGTTTTAGTAAACCCGTTTTTTTCAATGGATATGTAATCTTAATTACATGATTGTTTTAGTAAATAATACGCTAAACCTTGATTCATAAGAACGGGTGTTACATCTAGTTGGCACATGCCCAACCAATCATCTTCTTTCTCTCACTTGCCCATCTCACAAACACATTTCTTCTCTCTCTCCTCTCTACACTCACATAACTCACACCCATCCATTTTTTCTCATTCTTCCTCACCAACATCTTCACACCCTCTCTCCTCCACCTCACACCCTCTCTCCTCCACATCACTTTCTCTCTCCCTGAAAACACCAACATATTCCCTTATTGTGGATGCTCTTATGAAGATAAGCGGCAAATTTGGGGTCCACAGAAACCGTAACTGCTTCAGCCTTTTCATTCAATCATCCATCAGCCGGATAGTTAAACAACTCGGTCCAGAAGACTACAAAACATAGAGAACAAATAAACCAAAAAACGCTTACAAGCGAAATAAAAAGAAAAAAATTACAAAGGAAACACAAAAAAAACTTACACACTGAAATCTAAATATGTTTTCCTCATGAAGAAGATGATGTGCATTCTCGTAGTATACAAAATCAACAAACTTATCAGTCATTCGCAAGCTTTCATACTCGTATAGGTTTAGTAATTTGTTGTCCACCTCGTCTTCTGCAACAATTTGAAGCTGCATCCATAAAGGAGTAGTCAGAACCTTTCCAACAGACATTAATGAACATGAGAAATTTCATATATACCCCACATAACTTACAATATATATATATATATATAGACAGGTAGAGGATCCTGTAAAAAGTGCTCAAAGTGTGAGAAGTGTATTATAACACTATATATAATACTATATAACACCATATAAACACCGTATAACAATATGTAACACCATATAATACCATATAACACTATGTAACACTATATATCATTATATAACAAATATAACACTATAGGTTGTCTGATAGCATGTCTATGATAAATGTATAGTGTTATATTTGTTATATAATGATATATAGTGTTACATAGTGTTATATGGTATTATATGATGTTACATATTGTTATACGGTGTTTATATGGTGTTATATAGTATTATATATAGTGTTATAATACACTTCTCACACTTTAGGCCCTTTTTACACTATCCTTACCATATATAGACATATAGTGGGAAACCGGGGAACAATGCATTTAACATTTTAAATATACCATAAAAATTCGATTTAACAAAAATTTACTTTTTCAAAAAAAATTTTGAGCTTTTGCATATAAATACATGTAGACGCCTTTTTAATAAAAAAATTCAAAAAAAATCATAAAAATTGTTAAAACATTTAAAAAAGGTAAAATAAACTTTAATAAAAATGACCTTTTTTCATTGAAATAGCATCTACGCATCTTTATATGCAAGAGGTCCGAATTTAAAAAAAAAATAACTTAGCATTTTAAATTGATTTTTTATGATATCATTAACATGTTAAATTCACTGTTCCCCGGTTCCTCACTTTTTAGTGTTTCCAATTGAAAATATATATACACACATAATAAATTATTAATGCACAAGAGACAATGCTCTTAAAGTATAATTTGGGTATATATGTTACGTTACAAGTTTTAAGGATATATTGCCCATTATGAATAAGCATATCAATAGATGCATACCTGCTTCACGAGCTTATAAATCAGTTTGTCCAAAGTAAATAACACATAAGATTGATTTCCAAGAATGTCACAACAATCATCTTCAAATTTTGCATTATCAGTAGGTCCATCAAGCAGATTATATAAAGCACTCATAAATCTGCAAAGTACAATCATAGTGAGCAAAAGATATTTGTTGTAAGATTCTAAATAATGGATAAAAAACGGGAAATTGAAGTACTTAGAATACAAATCAGGTGGGGAAGTGTCCTTAGCAGCTCTCCACTTTGTTTCAGCACCAAACAATCAACAAAACCGAAACATATCTCAAATTAAGTAAACAATAATTTCGCAAGAATAGAACATCAAACAGATGAATATTCATAAGAATTTCGAATTCTAACCTTCAGATCTGAGATCAAACCGTCGTTCATTGAGCATATAAACACCGAATTGACATGATGATCGGAAGCACCAGATCTGAAAAACGTTCCCCGGATAGTCAAATCGTCTTCTCTTACCTGTGTCGGAGATCGTAACGTCTTCATCTCTACTCCGACAAACAGTTACACGTGGAATCAAAACCTCGATCACTGGAATTTCAATCTCAATTTCTTCCTTTCGTTCGTATCCGCTAGTACCTGTTTCTTCAGTCATAGATCGTTAAAACGTAAAACAAAATACCAAAATATTACGCAAAGAGAAAGATTCAGAAAACCACAACCTACCGAAACTGTTGCCGCCTCACTCCTCTAAGCCATCATTTATAGCGGTAGAGGATGACGGAGATAAGAGGAAACACTGTCCGACACTGCTGTCGTTTAGCAGGTTGTGCGGCCATCGATTTAGGGTTGAAGGAGGTTTCGATTTCTAGTGAATCAGAGAGAGTTAAGAAGGAAATCAAGAAAGCTAACCCTAAATTCCCAAAAATAAAAATCAATTAAGCCTCCTTTTAATTAAAATTACATATGAAGGGAAAAGATCAAATAGGAAGTTTATTTTGGCTAGGAAGTCTAGGAAGCAATAGGATTAGGACATGTGGCAACATTTAAAATAAAGAAAAAGGGTATTTTAGTCAATCCAACCCTTTCTTCTTCCATTTCAAAACCTAGTGACTTCAAAACCCACAATTTTCAAAACCCATCATCTCCAACCTATTCTTCACTTTCTATCTCAATAATCACTACATTATAGTGCGATTTTCATCACCAATCAATGATTCAAACACCCGATCAACGTGTTCTTCAGCTTTTTTGAAGAAAACCCAGTTTAATTTCATACAAAATCTCGTTTTTTCCTGTGATTTTGAAGATAATCACTCGATCCGTTCGATTCGAGCGCTGATAAGTGTTTCAATCATTCAAAAATCGTCAATTTTTGAAGAAATCACTTCGATCCATGTAAGAAATTCTTTAATTTCATGTTTACGATATGGGTTTTTGATTTAGTCATTGCGTTTTACGATCTTAGCGGGGGTCCGGGGGCAGCGCCCCTGGTAGCGGGGTCCCAGGGGCGGCAGCCCCTGGCGGGGTCCAAGGGGCAGAGCCCCTGGCTGGGGTTGAGCTGCATTGGTCCAGACAGTTCACAGCACAGACAGAACTATTGTCATTGTTCAATGCGTTTTAGAAAGAACACTTTCTTTGGTGTTTTCTGGCCATTGCGTTTTAGAAAAACACATTCTTGAAGTGTTTTTGGTGCATTGCGTTTTAGGTAAAACATTTTTTTAGGTGTTTTCAGTCTATTGCGTTTTAGAAAACAGACATTTTAAGTGTTTTCTGGCCATTGCGTTTTACAAATAAGACACGTGTTTGTGTTTTTGGTGCATTGCGTTTTAGGTAAAACACATTTTTATGTGTTTTCAGTCCATTGCGTTTTACAAACTACACTTTCTTTTAAGTTTTTAGGCTATTCCGTTTTAGAAATAACACATTTCTTTGTGTTTTCTGGCTATTGCGTTTTACAAATAAGTATTTTATTTGTGTTTTTGGTGCATTGCGTTTAGAAAAATGTCATTTTTAGGTTTTTTTTCATTGCGTTTTACGTAACTGGGGGTTTTTCTATTGCATTTTATGCAACTGGGTTTTAATTTTTTTTTAAATATAGCAATAGTATACTCGTTTTAAAGATAAAAAAACGCTCGTTTTTTTTGGTGCAATTTTTATAAAAAAATAATGTCGTATGAAAGAGTTATTAACGTTTAAAAAATGGGGGGGAATTGGAGGAGAGATAAACTATTGGCTTGGATTGACTAGAATGCCCCTAAACAAACTCACGCATCTCTTTTCTTCCTTTCAATTTCTCTGATTTAATCTTAGCCATTGATTAACTAAATGGATGGTCAATTCCTAGCCTTCCTAGCCAAATAAACTTCCTATTGTATCTCCACCCTACATATGAAATAACATTATTCAATCAAAATTACAAACCAAACAACAACATTTCAGTCCAAATTCCATAATTACAAATCAACACCCTCACAAATCCAATTTCTCAAATAACAAACTCAAAAAACTAAATTCAACACCATATGTTAAAATACCACACCAATTAAACGATTCTCATCCAATTTGCAAGAATCGAATAATTCATCATTCATACAAAAGAATTTATCAAATTTAAACAGATATGAAAAACACGGGTGAAATATTAACAATCGTACCGGCGTGTTAGGGAAGTTCACACCAATTCGTAGTGTTGAAGATAAGCTCTTAGTTGGTTATCTTCTTCACTCCAAGCTCCTTTCTTGATGCTGTTTTTGTCCACGCAATATGCCCTCACCATTGTTGATGATCTGCATATCAACCTATTTGCGTTGGTATCGTATTTACACAATCTGGTATTGGATTCACAGAAACAACAATGAAGTTAAGAAAAACAAAATGATTTCAATACATTTGTCCAGAATCATATAAAGAAAGCTAAATCCTAGCAACCAAACGAACATTGTAAGGCAATGGGCAGATTTTAACCAAACAAACATGATTACCAATGTCACTCGGATTGCATCGAATATAGATTTGATTAAAACCCTAGAAAAAAAACCTTACTGTGCACACAATTAACAGTATAATCACATCCATGATCCTTCGATATGAATTTCAATCAGAAACGATTCATCAAGTCGACATATGTAACCATCTACAGATAATAATTGGGCGAAATATTTATTTGATCGTATCTTAAATCAATTGAATTGCCGATTTACGCTAGGTAAGGTTTTCTCACCAGCATCTCTCTCACGGACTGAGACTGGCGCTCGATTGTGGCGGTCCAGCGGGCTAAACCAGCGGTAAAGATGGTGGTGGTGAGGAGGTGGAGGGCGAAAGACGGTGTAGAACGGATCGGAGGTGGTGACAAGTTGCGGTGTTTGGTACCTGCTACCTACTACTACCGAAGTGGTAGGAACCCTAGACCTCTTCGTCGCCATCGTCTGTTCCAACCGTCTGTGTCGCGATGTGAGCTTGTATCACCGCGCACCACTGTCATCCACCTCCGTTGTCATAACACCGCAACCACTGTCATCCACCTTCGTTGTCCACCAAAAGCTGTAAGTAGAAGATCAATTGGATCAGCTTGAATAGGGGGAAAAACAAAACGCTTGGGTTCTTGAGATACGGTGGGAAAAATGATTCCGAGAATGCCCCTATAGGCGTTTTAAAATGACTCTTGAATTCCAGTTGTGTTCCTCCCAGGTTGCTTAACGTCCTTTGTACATGCTGCTTAAAAATTTGTACATATGGTAAATTACCAAAAGGGTAAAAAACCCAGTTTGCTTAATAAAGGTATATAGATTATAGAAAAGGAAAAAAGAAAAATTGTTCTATGGTAACGAAATCATTTATCTTCTTATTCAACAGATGAACAAAATCTGATTTTTGATCAACGAGAGAGCAATAATGCATGGTGCAATAGCGAGCATCATATTATGTATCAAGTACAAAGCTACCTCTACAATAATCTTGCAAACACTAATAATAATAATAAACCAACAAAAATTTCAAATCAAAAGCAAGATTTCCCATTATAAAAACACTTGCACCAGATTCAAATCCACCATTAACATCATCTTCAAACGGGTATTCTTCTATCTCATACATAACCCCAAAAATCTTTACCAACTCATCAAAAACTTACCCAACAATTTCCTCTGTTTCTTCACCTTCCGCTCCACTCAAACCTCCGTTTTCTCTGGCAAAAGACGGGTTAAGAAATTTCGCCACAAAAACCCACAACTTATACACATCTTCAAAATTAGTTAAGAACCCGAGTGAAGCAGTAACAACCTCGGCTCTAACAAATCCACCGCCGTTTCCATCGTTATTCATAGGTTTGCAAACCGTCGTATCAGCAAGATCAATCGCAGCGCGGTTCTGTTTCGTGCTCTGTATAATCCTTGCATGACAGATGATCCCGACACCAAGAGAAATCCCATGTGATTCAGCTAACTTTTGAACGATTTCTGGGCTAATTAGCCCTTTGCTTCGGTTCCTCACGTTGAATGCCACTGATGCACCACGTTCGTATTTAATTTTAGGCCCGTAAATGTGAACAAGTGGGTCTGAACCGGGTAATCTCAACTGAAGCAAAGACGTCACGAGCCAATTGACCAAGAAACGAAGCCTGAGTGTGGTCTTGTTAAGACCCGACATGTTTACATGATCAAGATGCTTGCAAATTATCTCGGGTTCTCGTCTCTCTGATTCTTGTTCTTCGTAATAATCTTCATCGTTGATGTAATAATCTTCCAACTTATTATTATTATCTTCCAAACCGAAAGACACCCGTTTACTTCCTTCCATTCTCCCTAACAACCTGAACTCACCTTCGGTTTCTCTACTTATAACCGCACTTTCTTTTGGCTTCTTCGTTTCGGGTTCCTCTTGAATCTCCGTATGATTCGACTTTTTTTCGGCTTCTTGAGATTTTTCTTCAATGTTTTCGGATTTCTTGACATTGTGAACCGCAGCATCAAATGATAATACTTCGGTTACGTGATGTGGTGAATCGATCTCTTTGCTCTCACCTTTCTTGTCTGAAAACAACATTATTTATTTTAATATCTTTTTATATAAACAATACATAAATTTTAAATAATGTTTTTATATACCTGCTCCATTGCTGCCTTTAAACCAGGAGGGTGGAGGTACAGGAGAGTTTATGATTTCAGATTGCGAGCCCAATGGGCTCTGGCCCAAATCGATCCACATCGAATTCTCAGACGATTCATCTTCACTAAAAACAGGGCTTTTCATGACCTCGCCAACACAATGATTTCCGGTTTCTTCGAAAATGGGGCTAGTTGCATCATGTTCCATCTCGGTTTCAAACACATCCCTCACCTGAGACGAAGTATACGCGCCAGAAAACGCGGGTAAATGCGCTCCAGCGTGACTTTCCGACATCCCTTCACCTTTTCCGACAGCTTCATCGTCTCCAATTCCGGCCAATGCCGGCATCCCGTCCATCGAATCACTAAGATACAACGGAAAAACCGGGCTAATCTTCACTATCCCGGACCCTGCATGACCAGACTGATTCTGTAAACTTCCGATCACCGACTTTTTAATCAGAAGACACCCGAATCCAGTCGGGTCGTACCCAAAAACCCTGTAAAACGACGTGATGATAAAATCAGGCCGAAACAGCGACAACCCTAAAGAATCCATGTCTTTCGGGCCTAACGCTCCAGCATCAAGCAACACGTGCCAATTATTCTGCTGAGCTAACGCCATCCACTGATACGAGTATTTCGCACCCGTCACACGCGACTGAACCGGAAACACAAACAACCCTGTCGACGAATCTTTCTTCCGTCTCTTCTTATTCAATATCTGTTTCCTAAGATGCGTTGAACACGGCTTCAACGTCGGCCATTTAAACCAAGCGCTATGCACCTTCGCACCCTTCTCCTTAGCGCTTTGCGCCATCCAGTTAACCGATTGACTTTCGTGGTCAAACATAGTCAACAACTTTTTGTTGGTATGAAAAGGGTATGACTCAGCTAACAGCTTAAAAGCAGACCCTCTACTAACAGTAAACACAAGCCCATATTCACTCTCAGGAATGTTCAAATAATCAAATATCTTACTCTTGATATCATACTCAACAGTCCCTCTTTCACCACCACCATACAAAGCATGATTCCCCAAATGTGCAGTTATTTCAGACAAACTAATAGTACAAGACTCCCAAAAATTCACACTTTGCACAAAAGAAAACAACCCAAATCCACAATAATCAAGACATACCTTATTCCCATCACTCAAATGACAATACTCATCCCCCCTCAACTCATCAATCTTCTCAGAATCTTTATACTTAGGATACATTGTAACAAACTTCAACAAAGCTTCATCAAACTCAAGAACAGAGTCTTCATCTTCATAAACTCTATCTGCAGCTAAAGAAGTTGCTTTCAAGAACTCCTTTTGAGCCTGTAATCTTGCAAGTGATCTTGATCTGCCTAAACCCTTATTATCTTCTCTCTCAATTGACTCTGAAAAGTCAATATTTTGTGATTTTAAGAGTGACCCATTTTCTGAAGCTTGTTCTAGAGCCTCTCGGAGCTTATTTTCCTGTAGTTTTCGACGAACAGATGGGTCTGTTCCGGGTTGTTCATCGGTTTGACCCGACCCGAACTTTCTCCGGCTCTTTTTGTCCGAAATTAAAGATACACAGTGGGATATTATCGGTTTCCAGAGTGAAATATGCATCGAAACGTTGAGAATTTTAACAGAATTTGACGAATTTGCGGTTTTCACATCTTATAATCTTTCCCCCAAAAAGGAAACCCTAGATTCAATATAAAGCAAA